>CM063588.1:370245-397526 GCA_032356905.1 Salix exigua | reverse complement strand
CAAGTAATTTCCAGAAGAGGTTTTCAGAAGGCACCTATAATCCTTGTGTTATTGATCTTCCAGATAGCATGGGTATATCAAAGGCCTTCAATGCAGCTTATCTTCACAAGTAATTTCCATATAGTAAACTCAACTTGAGGATGAGTATTTCTAAAGTGAGGGAGACTGTTGTAGAACAATTATCCCAAGAATTTATGCACTAGATTAAAGCATGAAGTCATTGTTTTACTATATTAATTTTTTTCATAGTTGATTTTGAATTTTAATTATTTGTTTCCTATTAGAACTTTTTTTATTTTACTATTTAGAAATCCTAATGCTAGATTGGTTTCATTAAAAAAATAATTTTTCATTAGAAATCTTTTCCTATTTAGGATTTTAGTGCAAATATAAATAGGGATGTCTAGTTTATTTTGTGGAGATCAAGACTACTATTCAAATTCAATAAAAATACTAGAGAATTTTCTCTATATCTCTTTATATTTAAGCTTATAACCTCAAGGCTTGAGAACTCTATTTTATCTTAGAGTTCTATCTTTGTTATCAGAAGGTTCGAAAAAAATAAAAGAAACAAAACTCAGTACTGAAATTTAGTTCATTATCAATGTTCTTTCCTTATAAAAAGGATATGGTGTTTATATAGAAACCAAGAAACACTATTATCCTAAACTAAATATGAATTTGAAATCCAAATAAAATATTACCTTTCAATAAAAATAACCACAACCTAAAACTACAAACATAATTAAACGGTAACAAAAATGCAAACATACTACATTACAAAACAAGTAAACTTTCTTGTACCAATATTTTCTTCATTTTCCACAACAATTATTGGATTGAGAGTGGAGCAAGAAAAATTCCAAAAGTTTTGGGAGGTGTTATAAATCTCAATGAATTGTTTTCTCTTGAAAAGATGTTGTGGAATATGATAGCTTTCTTGACTTGTGTGCGGTACTTGTAAAACATCTTGTCTTGCGTTAAAGCAAAAGAGACTAGAAATGTAAGGCCATTTGTCAAATTGAGTTTCCAGCTAATGTAATTTTGTGAAGGAGTAAACAATACCTCTCGATGTTTCCAATAAGGTTATTGATCTTAAAAGTACAAAAGAAAAACAGGACAACAAAAAATATTGACACCAATTTGCATAAAATGACAGATTAGCTTCATTTGTCTCAATATTTTGTGATCTTAAGGTTATCGATCATAAAGATAATTACATTAATGGAAAAAAAAATTGACATACCTGATTCATATCAATTGTCTGAATTGCACTTCCACGAGTAAATATAATTGCATGGTTTTGATTCTCAGGTTTTCCTTCTCCAAGTTTTGGATTCCCAGGCAACTTTACAGAGTAAATTTCCTTCAAAGAAAAAAAAAATATTGCAGGACAAAATTCAAAAATTTATAAGCTAGAAGTGGAGCAACGAACAGCTTTGCTCTAAAGAGAGGTCGGATTGCCTTGTCCATTATAATCTAATCAGGATGGAACTATTTTAACACCTAATTGGATTAGCTCCACACAAATACATCCCAAAACTGCTAGTGCATAAGCACAAGAACGAAACGATTCTACCCATATTATCTAGAGCATAAATGTTACACCAAACTCACCAACCAATATATGAGTATATATCGGATTTTAAAGCAAGCTGTGATTTTATTTTATAAGTAGATACAGCAAAATTTCAAAATACAAATGCAACAAATCATGATGAAAAATACAACAAATTCAAATTGAGTTAAAACACAAACCAGATAAATGTCTTTGCACCAATATTATAAAAATAATAGTTCGTTCAACATACTTCAACTAAAGCTAATAGCTATCATCAACATTAGAATGCAAAAAAAAATATGAACCTTGTCTTTTCCACTGATATCAGCTTTGACAAGTTTCGAATAGTATTCTTTCTGCACTATACCATCCTTCAAAGATTCAACCTCATCAATGAAAGCAATACGAAGAGCTTCATTTCTACAACACAAGCAAATAGCTAGATATTAGGTATCTATAGTATAAATAAGCATTCAAGTTGGAAAAACAATTACTATTTAGAAATGCTTGAATCTCTAAATCCGGTGACCAAAAATTAACATGTTTCAAGAAAAAGATAGGCAAGGAGGGCACAAGGGGCACAAAATAAATCTGGCAAAAGATAACATACTTCAAACAGAACATATAATTGACGTCATAAAATTCACCTTTGCATCAACAGTGCAATATCAGCAGCCTCGGGTTTTCGGTCCTCTTTCTGCTTTCCATATATTTGACACGTAACAACATAAGTAAACTTTAAATCAGCTAGTGCTCGTGCTTCCGGAGACAAATCAAAGCCCTTAGCATCATTTGCATCATTAATAGAAACTGCAGCTTCCACATCTGACATTGGCATGCATGATCAGATCACTGACTATGTCATCACTATAAAAAAAAGTAAAATATAAATGAACCAACCTCCAGATGCCACTCTTTCCAAATACGCCTGAAGCATCAGAGCTTTCCTATAGTACATCATCCCTCGGACTGGTAATATCAAAACAGTGATTTAGCAAAATACCTAATAATTTATGAGACATGCATTGCATTTGTGCAATTATAAAATAAAGAAGCAAAAAGCCTATATCTACAAGTGAAGCGACTAAGAGTCCAGATGCTGCTGGAAAATCAGTAAAAGCTAATACAAGAAAGGAGCAATGTCCCCTAATTAACTCACTCACTCAACTATAATCCAATACTTGTCTGAAAAATCCTGAATTGGCAGGTTATACTAGAAAAGCAAAATATGTATTGAATGATGCAAGTTTCATGGAATATGTGAGAGCATGGCAGGCGAGTGCCTATCGACCCAACTAAAATCTCGTTAAAAATAAAAATAGGAAAGCATTCTCGGTAGCTTAACATGAATTAGAAACACATTTAATGTATTTGTGAGGGGACATAAGACCACAGATATGGTTGACATGTCCATATAATCCATGATGGTGGAGGATATTCCAACCCTTGTGTTATTGGATTGGAAGATTAGGGTCATCTAAGCCCAAATTATTAGATTTTATTTACTTTTATTAGTTAGTGGATTTTAAGCCCAATTTGAATATTATTAGAATTTTATTATTTGTATATAATTTTCTTGACATTATTATAAATTTTTGATGATTGAATAAAAATGATAAATTATTATTAGGGCCTTTTCTTTCTTTGGCTTTTAATTCTTAGCTTCTATTTCTTGGGGCTATAATTCCTTTTGTTCTTACAATTAAATTATCTAGGGCTTATTCAAATTCATTGATATTCAATCTAGCTCATAAAACCTAAATTATATGAGAAGCTTTCATCAAAAGAATAAAAGATTTAGTGGAGAATAAAAAAAAGTCCTTTCTGGTTTTTTTTCTTTAATAAAATGTTCATCTTCTTTAACCTCCCAACTGACAACATTTACCATTCATCCTCCCTAGCCAGATCAACTGCCACAATAGTCTGTACCCTGACTAGTAATCTATTGTAATTCAACTTAATAGATTCTTGTTAGAGGCAACATCCAATCATATCTTTCAATAGGCCACCATGATAGGTCACAAACTTCACTCACGATGCCACACTGCCATAAAATGACAACCTCTCCACATGCCACAGATCGCACCCACAACATGATCAAGTCCATGTTCAATGACAATAATGAAAGCAAAAGCACATAGAACCTCAAGACAAATTAATTCACTTTTTCCCATGTTAGCATCCTCATCAGTGTATCTTTGGCATTCATGTCTTAAAAGCTAGCACTGCCACAGTAAATGCCATGTCATCCAATATCATCACATCAGGTTCCATTGACATGTCATCTTGTACCACCACGTCAACTTCTTGACGTCAACAATTTCCAAAATGCACCTTTCTATGAATATGCGTAGATTTTGTAAGGGTTTAAATAATAATTTTAGAAAAAGATCACACTCAAAAGTGTTTTCACTATTGACCAAGTTTATATTGTAGTGCAAGAATAGGAGATGGTTACAAAAAAGTGTCATCAAACCCTCTAAGAATCCCTTTATAGGTGTCTCAAATTAGACATAATGGTTCTTTATTAGATGCTCCATCTTGTATATTTAATACTAGAAATGCCTATATTTATAAAGAAGATAAGGGAAATCAAGTTAACAATGAAATGTCTATAAGTTCAAAGTTTTGGTGAGCTAAATGCCAAGGTTTTAATCATATATTCTCGAATTATACCTATGAACTTTTAGTCATCCAAGAACATATTGATATGGGTCAAAGAGGAAGACTATTGTATTCGGTTATATGAACACAATCCTGGGGACTTTAATGATCTAGATATAAAGGATGTGTATGAAAAGGAACTTAATACTAAAAGTCCAAATAAGTTTGAAATTAAAGTTTATGAGAAATTGATAATTTTACTTTAAACGTGGAGATAAATTAAAGAAAACTTTATAGTGGAATTGCCTGATGAAGTAAATATAGTCTAGAAAAATCTCATGCTTTTCATCCCCTAAAGCTTGACGACCAACACATCATAGGTTTAGAGCAACATGTTAAGCCCATGATCTCTTACCTCTGACATGTTATGAGAAAGATGAATATAATCCTAAATTAGGAGGTTATGTCAAAACTATATTTATTAAGTTTTAAATTATATTCGTTCCACTCTACACCCTTAGTCATATAGTGTTCATAGTTACGAACCTATGAATTCTGTAAATCTTTCTCTCCTAAGAGTAAAGTATATTTAATTAAATAATGAACAATACAAATTTCAAGCTAACTTACATAAATATCATGTTGAACTCATATTGAAGATTATTTTATGAAACAAATTGGGCATGAATATTGTCCTTGAAAACACAATCATAAAATGCAAGTCATCATTCAAAGTATTGTAAATGAATGAATCAAATAATGACCATTAAAATGTCGTTAAAACTTGATAAACTTTACTTTTGACATGAAAGACCTAATTATATATAAATCACAACAGTTTATCCTTGATGATCCTATAGAAAAATATTCCAAGTTATCCTTATCTTTAGAACAAAAGAAACATATTAATGCTGCTTAGAATACACAGGTTGTTTTTACTAGGATGGTGAACTTCAGCAAATCTTAGTGTATGATATAAATGACTAGATTCAAACTAAACATGAATTATTAGAGAAACATCACAACAGTGTTGTATATAAATTATCTTAGTGTATGATACAAGTGTTACAAAGTCACCGTGACAATACCCGATAGGGTTGAGTTCAAAAGGACATTAGACGCAAGCCATGGTTCACATGTCCGTATGATCTATAATGATGAGGATTACTACACCCTTGTGCTATTGGATTGGAAGAATTGGCTAATCAAGCCCAAAATATTAGATTTTATTTATTTTTATTATTGAACTTCAATTAATGTTATTTTATTAGATTTTTACTAGTTAGTGGGTTTTAAACCGAAATTGATTATTATTAGGGTTTTATTATTTGTATGTAATTTTCATGACATTACCACTAGTTTTTGATGATTGAACAAAACTGTTACTTTTTCCTTCTATGAACTCTATTCTTTGGCTTTTATTCATAGGTTTTTTTTCCCTTTGTTTACATCTATTTGTCCCATATCTACACCAGAGACAAGGTTCAAAACTTTTGGAAAAAAAGAAAAGAAATAGAAGAAAACCTTCATGCACATGGTAGAACGCAATTAGAAATGGCAAGCCCAAAATGAACATTTGTGCAAAGCAATTAGGCAAACCCAAAACAGACATGTGCCCCTCACATCAACTAGACAACAATACTAGAATACATATAATGGTTGATGACTTCCCAAAGAATAGAATAGCAATGTGTGAAATCTTATATCCACTTGGAATAGGTGTGTGAAATCATATATCCACTAGAATAAATCAACTTGGAATAGGACAAGAAAGATATACTAAACCTCACAAAACCAAATAGCATTTCACATACAAATTTAGACCATTGCCACATCCTGTCTAAAGAAACAGATTATATTGTTCTACTATAAGAACTTCTGCCAAACAAACCAACAAAATATGGAACTAAGAAACTCAAGTGAGAAAAGATAAAAGATGATTTACCAGTTCTGGCTAATGTTTGTCCCCTGTAAGAGGCCCAGATTCTAAGTTCAAGGCTGTCAGTAGAATTATCAATGAGCTCCGAGTCTGATGCATTCTCATCACGGCCAATACGATCGAGAAAGTTCCTCCACTCATCTGTGATGAAACATGAACAATTTTGAGACTACCAGCAAGTGAGAGAAAATACATTTCATGTCATAAAGCAAACTTTTTCAAAGCAGCCATAAATAGTTGACTAGCCAACAAGACAAACCAAAAACTAAAGTACAGCCACATTCCCTCTATACCTCACATTACAGTCCATTTTAGCACTTTCTTTTGGTAAAGTATCAAAAAGTCAGGTGGCCTTCATTATCGGATTCCCAATTCTATACTATCTCAGATTCAAATTAGTACTTAGATAAAAATGCAATAATCAACAAGTGACAGTGCAATCAATGGTATTCTTTTAAATTCAGAGACTATGAAACAGGAACGTAGTCAAAATTTATCCATGGTCATCACTGAAACTAGCCTGAGACATTCTTCTATTCATATCTAAATCCCGTATACCTATTTTATTTTTTATGCTTTACCTGATCAGACTATCGACATAGATCAAGTCATACTGAAAGAGAACATAAAAATCAACACAATTACATGAGAAGTCATTCACTGGAAGAGAAACAAAATTTAAACAGGATCATCCCAACTCGTCAACAACTACATTCCCCATATTGTTACCTGCAATTAACTATCCATGATATTTCTCATCCAAGTCAAGCATGGAATCACGTATTCTGCTCTAACAGATTTCGGGTCCATGGAAAGAAAAGTGTAAAGAAATGGCGAAAAAACTTCCAACATTTTTTATTTGCAAAGATGTAATTTGTCCAACATTTTTAGTTTGAGAAGATATAAATTGTGCACCAAGTGTGATGTAAATCCCAAAAGTAATCACAAACTGGAATTACAAGAAATGGTAAACCAAATAACATGTCTAGGTCTGAGATGCAGCGGATGAAAGCTTGACATCCATAAAGAAAAATACACAAAGCATAAAAAGCTTAGACTCCTTCAGTGTGTGCATTCTGTCCACTGACCATGCCCACACCAGGATCATCATTTATTAAAAGATAAAGAATGCAAGGAATACTTGGACAAGAACAAAAGAAAACCAAAGAGAAAGAAAACACAAAAAATGACCAAAATGGGAATCAAGAGTATCAAATAAAATCCTCCCAACCAACCCAACCTTTCCCTTCAAAGTAAAGAACAAGCATTCTAATCACTGAAAACTGCTAGCAATTGCAAAGCAAGTAAAAATAAACTCAAGCAAAGAAGTGCAGAGTCAAAGTTAGTTCAATCATCACAAGCAAAGCACACAGAGTACCTGGATATATTTTCTGGAGGTAAAACAAAGTCGATATCCCATCCTCATTTTTCTTTTGAAGTTCATTCATGCTATAAAGAACGATCTCAGAGTAATATGGAGTGAACACGCTGCACATACAAACAAACATCATGAAAAAACTAGATACATCAAGTATGTATGAATGCCTACGATTAATGTCCTGAAAAAGTATAACCTGAAGGACAGTGTCTCACGAACTGGCTTTGGTTCAGGCAGATCCATGAAAAGGGAATTTGTAAAGAATTGTAGCCTCCTTCTGGCTTCAATATTTTTGGGGACATTTGCAGCAGAATCTTTGATTGTTAAAAGCAAATACAATCTCTTGATTTGCGTGTTCTGCATATCATCCAGAGTTAAACGATTTCATTTAGAACACGCCCTGTCATTACTAAGAGAAGAAACAAGATAAATCTTCTATAACATACCAACTCCGCATCTTTTGGCCACTTCAAGTTTGTAAACAAACGACATTCAGCCCTTGCTTTTAACAGCAAATTCCACGTATCGTAGTTCTCCCTAGAATATGAACCCAAATGGCATATTTGAGAGGAACTGTCAATGTATCAAATGCATAAGTGAACACAAGCAATTTTATCAAACCTCTTGTTCATAGAAAGGACATCGTGCTGCACCACATCATACAGATCTTGAACAGCCTTAATGGCACCATTTTCCTGGTCTGGTTTTTCGGCTTTCTGTAGAAGAATTTCATATACAGTGCAGAAACATTCAATAGCACTTTATGGCCTTAGAGATAGATATTGAATGAAAGGTCCGTTGCTAAGGAAATTAGACAATGTAAAGCAAATCCTTGCATTATTAATCATCCTTCATATTGAATAGTATAATTAGGGTCAACTGATCATGATAACTGGATATATTCAAAAATATTCAAAGCATAAAAAAGAAGGTTATTGAAAACAGGTGGTTCTGGAAAACAACATCACACAGGATTGGGAACCTTGCTAAATCCCTTTTGGGGGATTAAAATTCTGAGGTGAAGTCAAAAATATAAAAAGCCCAGAGATAGTTTGTCATGGATAAAAAGCCTGATATAGAACATCTACAGCTGAAACAATGGGGCCGGAACCAGCTCTTTATCACCAAAACATTAAGAAGAGAAACAAATGAACCGTGGGAATATTGATATCCTAAGTTCTGTGCAAGGAAAATCTCAGTTGTCAGGTTTAAACACATATAGCAAAAGAAAGGGTTTTCTGTAATTTACTCCCAGCTTCGAACATTTACTAGTTTACAGGAGTCGGTCTCTGGAAACTATTGTACACCTCAGACAATGACATTGCTGATTAGAATATCAAAGAAATCACCGAACATGACTATCTTAAGCTATTCAACACAGGATAATTTGTACTATGCACAAAAATAAAAGCAGAAGGGATGGAGGTAGAGGGAACAACAAAAAGTTTTCTTTTTTATAGAAAAATGTATAATAGAAAAAAGTCAATTACTTAAACTTTCAGTACATTATCATGTCTCACTTTAATATAAAATCAAGGGACTGCATTCCTAATTCATGGGTTATGTTAGACAGATATGATCCAGAATATCTGTGCATACACCAACTCAAGGCCCCCTTTCTGCGCAATGAAACCTTTTTTTTCTTAATCTCTCCCCCCATCTAAATTGAGCATAGAGTTTGCATCCTTAGCATGGAATTTGTTACTTGGCCTTCATATTTCTTTCCATTTACGTACTCTATTGACAATTTTCAATTTTGTTGCCCCTTTTTCTTAGCCCACTTGGCACTCCTTGGATCAATTCAATGCACTTGAGCATATTGTAACTTTTCAATGAATTATATTATCAACAAAATAGATGTTTCTATAGGTACGCATGAATTTATGCAAAGTTTAAACATGTAACTCAAAGAAGAAATGAGACCTACCAGAATTCCAAGCAGTCCAGTAACTCGTGTAATTACAAGAGAAAGCTTCTTCAGCTGAAAGTCAGCATGAATAGTCTTCTTTGCAATGCTCTCTTCGATGTCCGCATAAACCCTTTCAACCCTGAGGTAGAGAAGATATTAATACATCACAAAGCATTCGTACCTATGTACAATGGCTCGAATATTAAACAAAAGTTTCCTCATCTCAAAACTTACCACATCCTTCCTTCACCCTGCAATATTTCTATCAAGATGAATCTAAGTGCATAATAAGCCTCCTCAACGGCATACTTCATATAGTCATCTTTTGAAATCCGTTCCCACAGCTCATTTTGTGAATCACTACCCTCCACCATATCTTTAGCCAAAAAAATCTAAAAATATATAAACAAGTACAAGGGAAAAATTTAGTTACTCAAAAATCTCCGGAAATTGGGAAAAAATAATCATCAAAAGCAATGGAGATGAGGCTAGATAAAAGGCTGGAGGCCTCAAGATGACCTTGCTGGCAAGAAGAAAAAGGGGCCACTGAACCAAGGGAAGGTTCCCAGAATTTTTAGGCATCAGAAGCAACTCCATTTCTCTGCAATGAGATAGAAGAGATAAGATAATCATCAGAGCAATCTGCTAGGAGGAGAGCAAAACCTGCAGGGCTTGTAAGAGAGAAATGAAAAACCCACCTTGACTTAAGAGAAACAGTAAAATAAACATGGAAAAAGACAATGTATATTCAGCAGAATAGTGTCCTCAAAGCATGGCCTTTCCATTGCTTAAAATAATCTGAAATCTTTATAACGTTTCCTCTGATTAAAAGCCCCTACTATTTATTATTAAGAATTATTAACCACCCTGTTCCTACATGATTCCTTTTTCCCTTGTTAAAATATCAAATATATATAACAAAGATTCACCACCTTAAAAAGTATTTATTTCTCGTTTAGATTCAATAGCAGTTTTTTCAAAAATAAAGTTGATCAAATTTAACCACAAAGCTTGAATTATTTGGTGATTCAAAGTTTAGCATGACATTTATAAGGAAAACCTCGACTGTTATATTGCAAACTTCTTTCTCCGGATAAATAAAATAATTACTGAATGGTTGTTCAAGAAGGAATTGACAAAGGATGTATAATAACCAGTGGCTCCAGAATCATGAACAAAAATAAAGTACTATCATTGTGATCAAGCATTGCAGTACAGTGTGAAGGATGCAATATCAATAAATAGAAAAGATATGGAACAATTGCAATGAATTGGTGATATTCAAGGACTTACAAATTGGTGACATAATCTTCTTCCCTAAAATTGCGTATGATCTCATTCCAAAAGGGTGCGAAAATACCAGCATCAATCTTTCTCTTCTCCAAGGCATTCTGTGTCACGCCAAAATGAGTTATCAAAGAATCCTAGCTCATTCATGATTCACAAAACTAAATGATGTACAAAAACTAGAAGAAAAAAATCAAAGCAATGCAGATTGTGGCTGCGTTATAACCAAGCAGCAAAAGTATAGTCTCCTTTAAGTGCTGATAAAAAGCATAGCATTGAATTTATGTTCATCAACTATCAATTTCAACAAATCATTAAAAAGAAAATGATATAAGACAACATTTTCTAAGATACAGACCAAAGCAAGCACACAGTGAAAGTTCATAAAAGTATAAAAGGGTAAATCACAAGAACCTCCATGAGATATCATGAAATTACCATGACCACCCAATACGTAGAAGATATTACAAGAAAAACCCTGTACCCAAAAAGCACTTCATTTTTTAAAAAATCAATTTGTTAAAGGGGATGATATGAAAATATAAAGGGCATTTTGGTTATGAAGGGGATTTTTGTAATAGTTACATTAACAAGGAGGGGATTCTATCAAATATTTAAGCTTTTGGATGATGTGTGATTTTATAATACCTAATATGGGCTTTTGTAATTTACCCTATACCTGAACCCATTAAGGTCCCAAAACAAAACGTTATAGAATTCAAGAAGATGTTGGTACAAGATAAAATTTATCTAGAAAAATGATAGAAAACATTATTAAGGAAACTAAATTGTCAAATGACTCACCTGACTTGAAGAGCTGGAGGAACTTCTGCAAAGGAGAGATTGCTTTCAGATGAAAAGCATAAGGAAACCGAGGAGGAAAACAATTGGGAAAGAATATTAACAAAACCATGCCTGTTGGGGAGTGGGATATGCAGATTATTCATAAAAGCTCCAGGAAAGTCCTCAAAAAGTTTGTGAACAGCTTCCAAAGATCCAATCTGGATTCAATACACGCATAATAATGAATTTTAAAGCACACATAACAACCCAGAGAAATACTAAGCAAAAAATTAAAGGCATCAATGAGAAATGAAAAGCGAAAAGCAAAAGAAAATATAAAATTTGAGCGAAATAGAAATGTGAAAAAAACAAGAAGGATCTAGCTTTCCATGTTTATTTTATAACAACAGAAGCAAATATATGAATAAAAGTCACTTACTTCCCCGAGGCGGTCTCTTGCTCCAAGCAAGAAACCCCAAATAGCAGATATAATTGTATAGAACACATGGATATCCAAAAGATAAATCTGTCCAGAAACCAGGGAACGTATTAAATAAAATAAAGTTTCTGATTTAGCTAAGCAAATAACAGATTTCAGCAAGTTATCCACTTGCATTGACCAGACTCTAATTTAAATAGAAAGTTGCTTTCAAAAGCACTACTAAGATAGGTTGTTTGTTTACAAAAACCAAAACCTAATTTTTTAAAATACAGTAATAGTAGTGGCATGATGATGAAGCTTGATGAATGATGTCTGGAATACAACAAACTACTGGTGACCTTTTTGAGGGATTGAACCACCACTTACCAAGTTGAAATTGGCACTTTGAAGTATCTCTAGTTCTTCCACTTCTTTATAAAATTTCATCAGTTTTTTGTCCTGTGAGTTCTAGAGTTTTCATATCCTCTAATGGTGCATGGCAGTAAAGGGTTTAGAGGAGTCTTTAAACTATAAAGCCATGTGAGTTTTATTTTCTTCATGTAGGATGCATTTTTTCTGTCCTGGTAATCTTGCTCTAATTTTATCTAACAAATTTTTCAGTTCAATCACATTACTCATGATCATAAGAAAAGGCTCCAATAATTTTCAAGAGTGTTTGACCATATCCCATCTATTTGAGATGTTCCATCCGCCCACACCTCCTTGCATATAAGGCATGCTCTGTAACCTTTCAGCCAATATGGCTGAAGCGGATTGGAAACACATCAGGGAACAATAGAGCCACCTTGTCATTTTAAGCAACCCATGCCATATCAGTAACTCAAACATTGCAGGGGGAAAAAACAACCTCCAACTGTCAGATTGTTGAGGTAAATCCCGCAGAGATATTACAGGACCAGTAATTCAAATGAATGAAAGACAAAAATCAGTCATGGATTCATAATATGTGCAGGTGTGAGCACATGAATTGCAACTTACAGCTATGACTGGAGCCCATAAGGTAGCAACTGTCAATGCATTATGATTATCTGCAATGAGAGAATTTCCAATGAGCTATGCATTCATAAATTAAAAACCAGAATGTTGCAACATCAAACAAGACCACAGAGGCTGCACTGGTATTGAAATGCTGGGAAGAATCCAGCAAAGTTTTCAAAATTAAGATTCCAAGGAGACTAAAAAATAACCTCCAGTGAATCAAAATGACATTTTAGCAAAAATCTGCAAATTCACAACACGGCAACAATGAAACATTTAAACAGTATAATGCAATAAGAAACAATACTTCCAAATATCACCAATTATTAGCAAAATTCTGTTAAACATAAGTTGGAAAAGAAATTGTAAAGTTTCAAAAGTATCCTCCAAAAATAATGGCTTCTCAAGTTCTACAAAAATATAAAACAGAATACAATTACAGTCACAAAAATTACATCACATATATTTGGGAGCAAAATACAGGTGCAAATATATAACACAATGGGAAAAAAAATAAACGGAAATTTTACAACATAATTATGGTTTAAAATTTTGTCAAACGACCTTACTTTTAGATACAAGATCATGCCAAGAATATTTCAGATTATCAGTCATATTTACAATTGTCCTTGTCGGCTTCACCAAGGGCTTGATCTGCAAAAAAGGTTAAAATATCATTCAGAAAACTTCCATCAAAATTAAGGCTAGTGATATATAAATCTAACTGACCTGAAGGAAATACGCAAATGCGAACTTTCCGCTCAAAACAACCAACCAAAAGAGCATGTACCTGCTTGTTAAGGATTCAAAGTTCATTTCATCTTCTTTAGATTTAGAAAGCATTTAAACAAAAACAATGAAGATGAATTATATCCCTTGGATTTAAAAGTAAATCAATTAAGAAATGTTGCTCATTTGTTTAAATGCCTAATATATGTTTTACATCTTCTATGTGAAAATGTTAGATTTTCATAGTTCTTGATTGCTCTTGAAAATGTCCACTGTGTAAAGAGCCAATTCTAATCAGTCAAGCCACAAAAGGCAACCCAAATTGAATCCATTAACGTAAAACAGAGAATTTGCACTTCAAGCTATTGGTATAAATGATGGAAGAGATCAAGACTGTGCTATTATTTGAAACAGTTGTCATTTCAGTGTTTGTTTTTCCCCTGCTTTTTTGGCAAGAGAGAAGCTAGTTTTAAATTTATGGACAAACTATCAACACTGTATAGAAGAAGCAAAAAAAAACACAAAATACTAACATAACAAAAACAAATGTCCAATGCAAGAGTTGAAATATTTTGTGGAGAAAAGTTAAAGTAACAGAAATGAAGGAGACATTACAAAATGAAGTCAGTTGTCCTTTCATACATGCCACGCCCAACGTAATAGCGTTCCTTCAAAAAAAATCAAAGAATCAACATTTAAATTTAAAAATCCACCTAAAATATTAACAGAAAAACTACAAGGGACGTAGGACAGTAACCATTTTGAACATGAACAAAAAATATAATTCAGCAAATACATGGAAATCAAGCAAAGAAGAAATAATTTGGCCAAAAGAAAAGGTAAAAGAAAAACCTGGCGCATCCACTTTATGAAGCGAATAAAAGGCCAGTGATCACACTGATTAGTCATAATGTGGCAAGCTGGTATTCGCATGAGGAAACTAATAAAAAACTGGACACCAGCATAGATGCCTACAACGATCATGTAAAATCTGAGAAAAACTGAATTTGAATTTTGTTTAGTCTCTTCCTGGAGAGCTTTCCTGTATTTGAAGAAAACAATAGGAATAAAGGTAGTTTGTTATCCACATATGACAAGCATGCAGAAAATATATCAAGGATAAATGCAAGCTTCAGAGAACATACACATATATGAAGCTTATGAAGACAGAAGCACAAGAAAACCACACAAAACGAAGAAAAATTCGAGCCACGGCCAGTCCTCTTGATGTAGAATAAGCCCCATATATCATTATAAGATCTAGTACACCTATATCAAAAAGTATGAACATCAAAAATATAATTACTCATAGAATTGCAATATAAAAAAATTGTTAATATTACTAATTTGTTATGATTCACAGCTGTAAATAATTAAGAATTAGTTCAGCATGACAATAAAAAAGTCACTTTACAACGACAAAATCACTTTATGTGTCAGAGAACCATACTTTCAATAAACTTCATCACAACAAATGTTGGACCAAGACTTAGAATTTCCCGCAGTGTCTTCGAGTTAAATTTTCCATCATTAAAAGCAATTATAGTGAGTCCCTGGAACAGAAAAGAACCACTTGCAACCATGAGAATGCTACATTCTGGTCAACCAAACAAGTTATTAATGAGTAGAGACTTGATCAATGAATGGTAAGAAAAAATGCTAACAATGAAGGAGAGTGGAGTTGCTAGTATAGATATTTGCAATAAACAGAAAATCATATCTAAAAGGAAAACGAAAAGACCTTCCAAACACATGGAAAGAAAATAAACAGGATGAGCAGAGAAGTTTTTCACACATGCAAAGCGGGAGAAGGATAGTAGTTTCTACAAGTATTTGATTATTTGACATGCTAACCTGAAACATCATAACAAGAAATATCCAGAGACGGTGGAAACTATGGTAAAGATGAAGGAATGTTCGGTGCTCAACAAATGAAGTTTTCCCTCTGCGTTGACTTCCTCCAGCAGTTTTAAGCAAATACTGTAAGCACAAAAAACACACTTCATAGTGATACACAATGTAATACCCACCACAAGCAATCTACAAGCTTAAAGTCTTAATCATATATTGTAGCACAAGTAGTAGCTCCATGTGGTGCATCAACAACAAATGAATATAGTTTGGCCATTATATAAGAAAACCATACTTTCACTTGCCTTAATCCAACAAAAGAGATAAAAGTTACAGGGACTGAGAAGCACAATGAGGGTTTAGTAATAGTAGCAGCTACTACTTCCACAAGCCCTGGCTCAACTAAAGTGGAGTTACTACTTCCACAAGTAGTAGCTCCATGTGGGACATCAACAACAAATGAATATAGTTTGGCCATTATACGAAGGAAAAGCCATACATTCACAAGCCCTAATCCAACAAAAGTGATATAAGTTACAGGGATTGAGTAGGGCAATGAGGGTGTAGGATGGAAGCTTGCCATGTTGACGTTATAAAAGTGGATATATATGACCTCAACATGACAAGTTTCCCAGAAAACATTCTCTCCTCTGTTTTATCCACCTAGTCTATAAAATCTATGATTTAAGTCAAATAGTCTGGCTTTCATGTATAACTCTATACATGAGCAGGAAGACATTTATTTCGTCAAATGACAGCAGCTACATTACATGAAAACTACAGAACTAGAATTCAATTATGCAAAGCATATGCTACTTCTTTTCTGCAACTAGTGTTGTTGTCTTCAGATACTATTATAAGGTGTTCCAAAAAGTAACAGGATGCATAAAGGGCATGAAAAGAAAAGAAAAAAACACCCATCAACTCCAGCATTTTAGATAACATACAGGCACTTAAGAATGTTACAAACCTTTGTCCTTGGTTTTGGTTTTCGGAAAAAGGGTAAATTCCGATGCCACGGCCAACTGAGGTCAAAGCATTTAAGTGACCTGGAAATGGAAATACAAGGATGAGGAGAAAAATAGTAACCAACAATCTGACACAAAAATAGTTATAGGTTCCATTTACAATGACTTTTGCACATTGGTTTGAGTTGCCTTAATTTTTTACTTAAACAAAAGTCATTAATAAGTTTGGTAAGAAATAACTTTTGACATAAATCAATTAATGTTACAAATTTAAGTTCAAACTTTGCTTTCATCAAAAGTTAAAAATTAACTTTTTAACATATCCATTACATAACTTATCCCCATCTTTACGTTAGAGTATAATATAATCATATTTTGGGGCATCACCTACAAGCTTAAGTTTTTAGGTGAAATGGTTCCTTAACATGGTATAAGAGTCTTGTTGACCCATCGGTCACGAGTTCGAATCTCACTACCTTCATTCTACTTGAGGGGAGTGTTCGAGAATAATATAAATCATATTATGGAGTCTCAGCTACAAGCTTAAGTTTTTAGGTGAGACGGTTCCTTTAACACTTTCTACATGAGTAACCTTTTCCTAAATATACTTCTAACCTAACTCATTTTTGTCATATATTTTTTTTATAGAAAAATAACTTGAATTATGACTCAAAATCAAAAATTAATCTTCATAGGCCAGATCAAATAGACTATTACTCTATTTATAACCATCCAAGTCAGGGAAAGTCATTTTCTAACCACAAAGAGAATTGAAATGGATTTTACAATTCAATTTAGTTGATTTGAATATTTCAGTATAGTTATTCACTTTAATGTCTATGAAATAGCAGTGAAAGAAATAAAGAGCATGGATACTTCACAAATTTCGCAGCTGCATAATTTAGCTATTCCATTGATGAATAACATAAAAGAATAAATTGCATGTGTTCATTAGCTTTAATTCACCAATATTTAATTTTTAAATGGATAGAAGCTAACTTTTTGGGAAAATTAATCTCAATTCCTCAGTCCATCCACTCAACACGAATCCAAATTAAGGGAGAAAAAACTGACAAAACAAAGGAGACTGACCAAAAATACTCATTAAAATCATCGTAATTTCTCCAAGAAGAATGAGGTGCTCGTCCATTATCATTGTTTCCAGCTTCCTATGTGTAATGGAAGGGGAGTCAAATCTTAAGTAAAAGCACAATGCATATACATAGGACAACAAAGAAGAAATTGGCACAGCTTATGACAAGATAACATCCCCAGAAGATATGTGTCTATAGAAATAACTACAAGTAAAAATAACAATTACCAGCCTAAATCATAATGGCACCACAATAGAACACGTCAATCCAAAAACAACAAACATTGTACCACTGCATGACATAACAAGATAGAGATGATGTTATGTGTGCTGTATTGGTGAAATTTTGCATCCAAATTTTGAATTATTATTCATACATGACAACAAAACTACTCCACCACTAGGCTTAGATGCCAGTTCTCTAGAAAGACAAACATAAGCAGCTTTATAATTCACAAGACCATTTTCCAAATATAGTCCTCCACATTGACCTTCTCACCTTCCCATTCCTTCATCTGTTAACAAAAGAAAATGTGTGCTTCCTTGCTGAGAGAAAGATAACTGATCATTAACATGGCTGAATAGATGTGATTTAGAAACTGTTCACCATTAGAGTGCTTGCCAGTTTATGAGTGAAATAAAAAGTTACTGTAAGGTGTGCTTGGAATTAATATACACAGTTAAAAAACTGTTATGGAACTGCTGCAAAACTCCTTTCTAGACTTATCAAACCAAACACTCACTAAACTCATTTTTACTCGTATTTTTTATACAATGCAATCAATCAATTAATTCCATAGACGAGCTAAAAATAGAGGCCTCTCATGTAGTCTTGCCCATCCACACTATCCAAATCATGCACTCACTTGACTTATTTCTATATTCCAATTTTTCTAATGCAGCTACATGCCAAATTTACAATGTTACATCAACAGAATTTGAATTGATATAAAGCATTTAAAAGAGCATCAAAATATAAATAAAACACCAAAACGAAGAAGATAACAGCATGAGCCAAGGGAACAAGACAATTATCAAGAAAAAAGGATAGGGGATAGATTGTGATTGTCCTTTATCAATTAAAAGTAAAGGAATATATGAAAGAAGTGACAAACATGCGTCCTCACCGCTGCAATAACCCCATACAAAGGAGTAATAACTTGATCAAGGAATGATACACCATTCTCGGAATTGGAATCACAGCTTTTTGCTGGCTGAGCAATTGGCTGCTTCAAAATCTCGTCCATTTCCCTTACCATCTAAATATCAAATTTAAAGTTCACATAATAAGGTCAATACAAAAATTGTAGAGCCAGATTTTTATAATTATTTTTCATTTTTATCAATTACCGAACTTCAAACCAACTAATTGAATCCACGGGTAAAGGTTTTAAGAAGCAGATTAAAGAGATAAGATCAAGAATATCAAAAGACATATCAATTTCAAACTTCAGAACATGAGGAATTTTAAAAACAAACCCAGTAGAAAAACAAAACACAAGTGCAGAAATTCACATTTGCTGATGGGTCCAAAATAAGCAATCCACCACTCTTATTAGTAATGTTCCTTTTCTGAAAAGGGAGTGCATACAAATTAATCCATTCGTAACATATTCCAAGGTTCACTTACATGATGAAATATGTAGCACAGGCATTCTGGAAGAAATCTAACATTAGCAGCTTCACCCCATATTAGAAAGTACAAGGAAACAAAGAGCAATTTCTTTTCCTTGCTTGCAGCTTCCAAGCTGCAAAGAACATTTTATTGGCATATGTGTCAAACATCATCATTCATCAATGAAAATTCACTAATTAACAAATGCAAAGAACATTTTATTGGCATATGTGTCAAACATCATCATTCATCAATGAAAATTCACTAATTAACACAACAAGAAAGAAATAGGTTAAAATTCCATACCTGCTCCACACTGGTTTAAGGCCCAGGTACTTACACCATTTAACGTAATTATCGAGTGACTTCAAGAATACGTTCTGCACAGCAGTCTCATCCAATTTCTGAACAAACCGGTGGCAAATTAAAATTAGTGATTTGAAGACATCGTATGAAAAAAAGTTTGTAGCAAGGCAAAATATTTCAGAGCTTTTTACATAAACTGTTGGAATAAATTGTTGGAATCTAGTCATGTTCTGCAGTTACATGGCCTAATAAAACCAATATCCATATTGAAGCATGGGGAAAAAATTATTCTGTAAGTTTAAGGCCAAACCTAATGATGTGCCATTAGGTAGTCAAACAATCATTCTCTTTTTCATATGTTCTTCAGTTCATCAATAGATCACCACTAGTTTGATTGCCCACACTTCGTTGCGGGCAGAGTAAACAATTTTTACAAGTGCTTAGATAAAAATATAATATTTCTACATGTAAAGTTTGATATAATGAAACGGATCAAAATATTATATCATAACAACAGTAACATTGAAGTTTTAACTTCTAAAATTATCATCACTATTACTGTCAAAGAAATAAAAATTATTAAACTACCCCAAGAAAAAACATAGAAAAATTAACAACAGAGCAACTAAGAACAACAATTGAAATTATTATCATTATTCTTGACATTAATATTATTATTGCATTAATAGAAAAAAAATCAAACGATTAAAAAAGTCTAAAAACATTAACAAAAGAGCAAATAAAAAATAAAATAAAATAAAATAAAAAATTATTACCTGAAAAAAAAATTATTTGACATGAAAATTAATAAAATTGACCACACTACATTGAGGGCTAAGCAAAGAATTTTTATGATCGTTGGGATTAAAGAAATTAATAAGATTTATTGGTCCATAATTAAAATATAATAGTTCTATACGCAAAATTTAATATAATAAAATACATCAACACACCCTGTTATAACAATAGCAACATCGAAGTATTAAAATCTAAAAGTATCATTGCTATTACTATCAAAACAATAAAAATTATCAAATTATCCTGAGAAATAAAACACTAAAAAACATTAACAAAAGAGCAAGCAAGAAAAATAATTAAATTATTATTATTATTAACTAAAAAACATTACCACAAGAGTAAGCAAGAAAAACCAATTAAATTATTATTATTATTGTGTTAATAATGAAAGAAACAAAATTAAAAGAATCACATACACTAGGTCCACGTGTATAATTGGATCTTTCAATTGCATAGACTGTCGTTGACCCACTACTATTTCTATACCCATCAACCTTTATCTTTAATCATGCAATCACATTCCCAGTCAAATTAAGAATCAACAATAAAAAGGTCAAAGCACTCGTTACTAGTGCGAGATCTCACAAAATATCCCATCCAGGTTTACTCTTAATTTATTCCGACAAACCATGGAATGGGAAACCAAATAATTTCAAGACAAGCCAAAATAACCACATCAATATAGTTATCATCCTAATGAAGGTCTCACACCAAAATAATCACATCAATATAGTTATCAACCTACCATGCACAAGGATAGAGAATAGTTCGGAGTAATCATGATAGGGACATCAAACCCGAGATATGGTTTACATGTTCATGCGATTTCGTATGATTTATGATGACTTAGAATAACTCAACCCTTGTATTACTATATTTTATATGGGATTGTTTAGGTTTATTTGTTGGGCTTGATTTAGTTATTGTTAGATATTTTATTTAGTTGTCTATAAACCCAATTGTTTGTTTTGGTGAGGATTTTAGTATTTATATACTATTTTTAAAATGTTACAGTTTTGATAGATTGAATAAACAATTGCAAAGTTGCATACTTTTTCCAACCTCATTCTTCTCTTCTTTGGCTTTTTCTTCTTAGCTTCTTTTCTTTCTTCTTAAGTTTGGTAAGTTTTCTACCTTTTGATATGTTAAGTTTACTTTTCATGCTTTACACGTAATTTTAAGTTGTTAAGATTACTTTTTGTGCCTAAAAAATCCCAACAAAAATAAATCCCAAAATACATTTTTAATGGTTAATTTTTGTTCATCAACCTTTTTTTCATTGATATCTAGCATATGGTCTTCTTTGATAATTTCAAGTCCTTTCTTGTGACATTCTATTTGATTAATCATTTACACTTATGGGTCTATTGATACATGCTTAAAATTTTATTGATGTTATTTGATTATTGCATTTTACTTTAGTATCACCTCATTTTACTTGGGTGGGCCCATGGCTTCCCAAGAGCTTAGCACCCTTGGCAACTTTAGACACCTTTTCTTTTTGACAACATTGCATTCACATTTGAAAATTATACTATTTTAAATTTACATAGCTCTTTATCTTCAGTATACTTATTTGACAAATTTTCACCACCACCATGCAAAGGAACCTTTAGATATAACAAGTAAATTCCTATAATGTAATTGATTGAAACAAAGTTTTATTTCTTTCCTTGATGGGTAGGTGTTAAAAAATTAGAAGCAACACCTAACATGTGTTGGGCTATGTGCTAGAGTAGACTAAAAAGGTAAACGCCACTATGAAATATGTACTTGCCAAATGTATGTAAACACTAAAACATCAATAGTTCTAAACGATCTCAAAGAACTTAATCTTTGAATTATAAATGTAAACTACAATACTTGCACGTGAAGCAATTTAATTAGCAAAGAATTAATAAAAATATAAGATCAAAAAAATTTATATTTACCCTAGGACAACATCCTAAAATTCCTAAACAGAATATACAAAATAGAAACATGGGAGACATACCGGTTCGTTTTCATCAGGGATACGAAGACGAGATTGTTCATTGGCAAGGAGATGAACTACATGTTCCCGCTGGTTTGAAACATTGTCTTTCTGACAGCCACAAAGTTCACAAATAAGAACTAAGAAACAAATTATTCCAAATGATTTCTTAGGAAAAGTCTGTAACACACTAGATGAAGTTAATGCAATAGTGAAGAGAAAAGATTTTGAATTGACCACCCCCACCCCAATAAACTATATAATTTTCACCTATGCTGAATGGAAGACAAATACAGGAGATAGCAAAGCAAAGAATTCTCAGCATCATAAAAAATAAAAAACTAGTTTAAACCCCCACAATTTCCTTTTAATTTTTCTCTCCAGACAAGCCAAATTCCTAGAATCTATTTCCCCTTATGAATCAATTAACTTGAAGACAATGACATGGTTAAAAGGGAAGTCTAATACTTCCCTATTAGTTAGAATCCAGTATTGATAGTTATTTATGTATAATTAATAACAATCCTAAATTAGAAATATAGTTATTGTATATATCCTAGGTCCTAGGCAGTGACAATTATGAGATTGAAATACAATTTTCTACATGGTTTCAGAGTCTATCTCATAAAACCTAGATCCGGGTTCTTCCATTCAACCTCAACACCAAAAAAACATATCGAAAAACACCACCAAAGAAACCCAAACAGCCAGAGAGTTTCAGAACCTGCAGACCTCCTATAGACTGAATGGAAAGGACTATCTGAAATGGTCACAGATTGTAAAAACATTTCTCAAAGGAAGAGGAAAGATTAATCATTTAACAGACAATCCCCCAAAACAAAAATACCCAAAGTTCAACCTATGGGATGGCTATGGAATTCCATAATGTCAGAAGTTTGTGGGCCCTACATCTTCCTGAACACATCAAAAAATGGGTGGGATGCAGTAAAACATACCTACTCTAAGGTCAAGGATGTTGCCTTAATCTATGAGATCAAGACCAAGTTGTCAACAACCAAACAAGGTAATGTGTTGGTTATTGAATACTACAACATCATGAAAAGTTTTTGGTTGGAGTTAGATTATTATCAAGATTTTAAAATAAAATGCAGTGATGATGCAACAATTTAAAAAAATTATGTAGAGAGGGAAAGGATTTTTGAATTCCTTGCAGGACTAAACATGGAATTTGATCCAGTAAGAGTCCAAAGACTAGGAAATGAATCTATGCCCTCACTCAATTAAGTCTTTTCAGTAATAAGGGCAAAAGAAGGAAGGAGGATAATGATGATGGAGACCACTCACACAAAAGGGTATGCTACGATGATAACCCATGGCAGAAATGAAATCAAACATGATACAGGGGGATAAAAACTGAAGGGAGAAAAAGCCATAAAGAAGAGCAATTATGTGACTATTGCAAGAAAACAGGTATACAAAGGAGCTATGTTGGAAATTGCATGGCAGACCACTATCAAGGAATCAAATAGCCCTAACAAGGATGGGGTGAAATGGAGGATTAGGGTGGAATCAACCAAGGGGACATGCACACTTGGCTAATGCTGAAGAGAGCCTCAGAAACTCACACTCCAAAGGTAAGAGGATTTAACAAGAGGAGATTGAGAGCCTAAGATCCATACTCAACACCATGGAGAAACCATCTAGGTCATGCTCTCTTGCTCAAAATGGTAAAACTCTAAATTCTCATGCATTTTGTGCCTCAAACCAGAGAGCCATTCCAGCATCTGGGTCATTTACTCTGGTGCATCAGATCACATGACCCCCTCTACAGATGCCCTCACATCCTACAAACCCTGTCATGACAATAAGAGAATTGCAGTGGCAGATGGGTCTGCAACCTCAGTTGCAGGCCAAGGAACACTTTCTTTTAATCCCTCTTTCACATTTAAAAGAGCACTTCATGTTCCTTAACCCACTACAAATCTACTGTCTATTCAAAAACACATTAAAGACATTACTGCAGTGTAACTTTCTTCTTTGATTAATGCTTATTTCAGGACCTAGCTACGGGGAGGATGATTGGACATGTTAGGGTCAAGGATATGTTGTACATGCTTGAAATGCAAGGCAACAGTAGTAACTCTCCTTTCCTATCATTTATTTCAATATATTCAAATAAAGTTGATGTTTGGAATCATCATCATCATTTAGGACATGTACCTTTTAAGACTCTTAGGAACATGTTTCCATCTCTATTTGAAAATCTTGATGTTCAAAACTTTAATTGTGAAATTTGAGAGTTTGCAAAGCACCATAAAGTGCCTTTTCCTTCAAGTGAATCAAGATCCATGTCTCTTTTTTCCATAATCCATACTGATATATGGGGACCATCACATTCCAACTATTTCAGGAGCAAAAGATTTTGTAATATTTATTGATGATTGCACTAAAATGACTTGGGTTTATCTTATTAAAAGGAAATCTGATGTAAGCTTCATTTTGCTAAACTTTACATTAATGAAAGAAACAGTTTGGGGTTAACATTAAGGGTTATAGGACTGATAATGCTAGAGACTACTTTAATCAAAATTTGTAACAATACTTTGACAAAGAAGGAATTATTCATCAATCATCTTGTGTAAACACTCCCCAACAGAATGGTTTGACCTAGAGGAAGAATAGGCATTTACTTGAAACTACTAGAGTTTTACTTTTTCAACATAAGGTCCCAAAAAATTACTGGGGAAAAGCAGTGTTAACAACCACCTATTAAATAAATAGAATACCATCAAGAGTGATTGGCTTTAAGAGTCCTTTAAGATATTTGTCAAAATTCTTTCCAACAAATATTTTTATTCAAAACTCCCTCCTAGGATCTTTGGATGTGTCTCCTATGTCCACATTCACAAAAATCAAAGGGATCAATTGGATGCTAGTGCTCTTATATGCATTTTTATAGGATATTTTATCACACAAAAAGGTTACAAATGTTATCATCCTTCTACATAAAAAATTCTTCATGTCAAAAGATGTTAGTTTCAAGTGAAAATCAGTCTTATTTCAGCACCTCGAGGGGGATATAAAAGAAAAGGTTGTTTTTTTGGATGACATGTTTTCATTTCATATTTCATCTAGACAGCAATCATCATCTTCTATGTTACAAACACACGAGTCTCCAACATCAATTTCACAAATATGTGAGTCCCCAAACACTGCAAATCCACAAGGAGAAACTACTACTGCTGCTAACAAACCACTACAGGTGTATTAAAGAGGAGTACAATAGCCTAAATTGACCCCTTTGCAAGCCCAAGAATCTGGACTTGAACAAGGTAATGAAATCTCTCCTGCTCTTGATGAACTCTCTCCAAATATTTATCAGCCATTTGTTATTCGAAAACGAAAAAGAGAGTGCACTAAGAAACAATTATACCCTATAGCTAACTATATGTCATTCCAAAAATTCTCACCTTCACACAAAACATTCCTCTCAAAAACCCTAAATGAGCCCCTAAATAATGAGAATTGGAAAATTGCCATGAGAGAAGAGATGAATGCACTAGAAAGGAATCAAACATTGGACATAGTTGAACTGTCGAAAGGAAAGAAGGCAGTAGGGTGTAAATGGGTGTATACCTCGAAATACAAAACAGATGGCAACTTAGAAAGGTATAATTGCTAAGGGTTTACACAAATATTTGGGATAGACTATGATAAGACATCTGCTCCTGTTGCTAAGATGAACACCACACAAATTCTGATTTCTTTATCTGCTAATCTTGGATGGTGTATGCAGCAATGTGATGTTAAGAATGCCTTCTTACATGGAGAGTTGGAAGAAGTATATATGGATTCACCACTAGGATTCAGTCATTCCTTACTGCCTAATCAAGTTTGCAAGTTAAAAAAGGCACTCGATGGCTTGAAGCAGTCTCCTAGAGCATGGTTTGGAAGGTTAACTAGAGCCATGATACTTCCTGAATATCGACAAGTCAAAGAGATCATACCTTGTTCATCAAACACTCTAATCTAGGGGAAGTAACCATTTTAATTGTCTGTGTGGATGACATTATCATAACAGGAGATGATCATATGGAAAGGGACAAGCTAACAAAGAGATTGTCTACAAAATTTAGAACTAGGAAGGTTAAAATACTTTCTTGATATCGAAATGAACCATTCAGATGAGGGGATTTTTATCTCCCATCAGAAATACATCCTAGATCTTTTAAAAGAAACAGGAATGGTGGAATGCAAATCATGTGAGACACTGATTGACCTAAAGCACAGACTTGACAATGATGAAGAGGGGACCATGACTCACAACGGCCACTACCAAAGGTTAGTTGGTAAGTTGATCTACTTAGCTCACACTAGACCTGACATTGCTTATACTGTCAGTGTAGTGAGCCAGTTTATGCATAATCCAAAGAAATCACACCTTCAGGCAGTGTATAGACTCCTCATGTAATTGAAGACTACCCCTAGAAAGGGGGATTTATATAGAAGACATGGCATGCTAGAGTTAAATGCTACACAGATGCAGACTATACAGAAGTCGTGACAGATAGAAGGTCAACCTCAGGATATTATACACTTCTAGGGGGGAACCTTGTGACATAGTGAAGCAAAAAACAGAAAGTTGTTTCAAGATCAAGTGCAAAGGCTGAATTTCGATCAATGGCACTTGGAATTTGTGAGCTATTATGGATGAAAATTATTTTGGAAAACTTAAAAATCAAGTGGAAAGGAACAATGAAGCTCCAAGGTGACAACAAATCTGCTATAGCAATAGCACACAATCCAGTACAGCATGGCAAGACCAAGCATGTGGAGGTTGACAGACACTTCATCAAGGAAAAACTAAAGGGTGGACTAATATGCACTCCCTCTGTGCCTACAGGAGAGCAGCTGGCAGACATACTAAAGGAGTTCAGAATCCTACATTTGTAGGATGTATAAAAAGGAAGTCAAATACTTCCCTATTAGCTGGAATCTAGCATTGATAGCTATTTATGTATAGTTAATAACTATTCTAAATTAGATACATAGATGTATATATCCTAGGTCAGTGACAATTATGAGATTGAAATACAATTTTCTTCAA